>OV050032.1:13910806-13918306 GCA_920105625.2 Clusia tigrina | reverse complement strand
GCTGCCAGCTGTCCCCAGTCAGCTCTATGTCTGGCGGACTCTCGGCGGCGTCGGGTTCCCCATCCCCCATATCATCCGCGGCATCGACAAGTGCTGCGGCGTCCGCTGCCGCCGCAGCCGATGCAGCAGCCGCCATTTCCTTGAAGACGTCAGCGGCAGCAGCTGCCGCCGCCGCCGCTGGCATGGTACCAGGAAGCGCATTTAACTTCGGACCCGCTCCGAGCGGTCTCGGTTTGTATGGCGAGCAAGCCGCAGCCGCCGCCGCTGCAAACAGCTATTTGGATCAGTTCCGCGACGCCACCAATGCGGCGTACTACATACCGCCGGCGCCAGCCCATCGCAATTCCGCCAACGACGCTGGCGCCGATAAAGCTCAAGGCGGGCTGAACCCAGCCGCTGCTGCCAACTCCTATCCGTTCTTAGCGGCGCATCCCTCTGCGCGGGCACCACCGTACCCGTTCATCAACAGCCCCTCGCAGCTGGATCCCAACTCGACCATCTACCAGCAGTATTTGCGTCGTGAGGACTTTCATACACGGATGATCATCAACCAGAGCCTACTCGGGGGCCCCTCGGGCGCAGGTGGCTACGGTCAAGCAACATCAGCCGGCTTCCGTTCGGCCTCCTCACTGGGGATGGGAAAGGGGTACGAGGGGAATCGGCAAACATGGTTCTAACAACCACGTTCCCGTGATGCCCGAGCCAACTTGGTGAAGGCTCGGAGCTTCTATTACTATTAGTAAGTACAGTAGTGAACCTTCCATAGCAGCAACTGTTTAAAGATTGTGTTGACCCGACCGCACAGTGGCGGTGGGTACGCTTTTTTGTAGGTGTTGTAAATACACGCGGATCTGACATTTCAACGCTGGTCGTCTGAATGCTGCAAGGGGCGGAGGGAGTGGTGGGACCGACTTGACCTTCGCGAATTTTTAAGAAAGGAGGACTATTTCATTTTAAGATATTCTGGAGCGCACCAAGTGCATCCATGTTACTTATATTAATAAGCTTATTAACTAAATGGCATATGCATATGTCCGTATCGCTGCATCTGTGCATGTCTGTATGCGGGCAAGTGAGATTCTACACATTTAAGCATTTCGAGCGGTGGACGTGGACCTATTTCTGCGCAGCTCTGAAATTCCACTTTAAAATTGTTATTTTTTAAAAATCTTTTATTCATGCCGCCGCTGCCGCGTGTGGAGCTCTTTGGGGTACTTGACTTGTGACTAGTTGGCTGTGACTGACTGGTGAGTGACTCTTGTGATTTATGACGATGAGCTGCGAATTGATGTCAGTCGCTTTTTAATACGATCTTTTTATGCTATTTCTTTATTATTAACAATAAATGCAAATTTTTAGAGACTCTTAAACTCTGATGTGGGCAAGTGGGCGTGTCCGAAATATCTATAAGACCTGCCAAAATCTTTTCAATTATTCAGTTGGCTTAACCACATTTGCAGCTGCGGAGCGCAATTCTCAGTCAACAGATTCGAATAGAAATGCTTTAATTTTTTTTTCTTTCTAAAATTTTCATTTATAATTTTTTTTTTTTAAATTTCTTCAAACTATTTTGTTTTATAATCTTTACTTAGGTTTTTTTTTTAAGTTGCTATATTTTTTATCAAGTTGTTTATTTTAAAAAATTTTTATTTATACATTTTTTTAAAATCTTATTTATAATTTTTTTTTTAATCTTATTTAAATTTTTTTTTCAATTCTTTTTGTTAAATTGTATTTCTCTTTTATAACATTTTTTTATTTGATTTATATGGTTGTTTATAATCTGATATAACGGTTTTTTTTTTATTAAGTTATTAATTTTTTTAAATTTATATTTATAATTTTTTTTTAATCTTATATATAATTTTTTTTTTAATCTTATTTAAATTTTTTTTTCAATTCTTTTTGTTAAATTGTATTTCTCTTTTATAACATTTTTTTTTATTTAATTTAAATTGTTGTTTATAATTTGATATAACGGTTTTTTTTATTAAGCTATTAATTTTTTAAAATTTTTATTTATAATTTTTTTTTAATCTTATATATAATTTTTTTTTTTAATCGTATTTTTTTTTAATCGTATTTTAATTTTTTTTCATCTTTTTAATATTTATAATATTTTTTCAATTCTTTTTGTTAAATTGTATTTCTCTTTCGTAATATTTTTTTTATTTAATTTAAATTGTTGTTTATAATTTGATATAACGGTTTTTTAATTTATTTTTATATTTTTTAAAAATCTATATTTTTTTTGTTTTTTTAAAATTTTGTTTATTTTATAAAAATTGATTTATTATGTTATTTCTTTTTATTTCGTTTATTATTTTATTTAATATAATTTTTTTAAAATTTTTTTTTTTATATTTTTTATTTTTTTTAAATGTTTTATATTTTTTAAATTATATTTTTGAAATATTTTTTTGTTTTAAATTTTGTTTATTTTAAAAACTTTCTTTTATGGAATATTTTTTTCCTTTTTTTTCTTTCTTTGTACATATAAAAATTACCCTTCACTTGACTTAATTTTCTTTTGTATTTTGCTGTTAAAATTTTTGCCTGTTTACATTCCTGGTTTTTTAATTGCTTTATCTTAACTAAGAAAATATTGAAGTGTATTTTATAAGATCCTTCGTATTATTTTGTAAATATACGACAATTCGTAACAGAAACAGAACAGAACTGCAAATTCCATTACAAAGCACTCATATTCAGTTATGGTGTACGTAATTAGTACTAAGAATGATATTAAATATAAATACAAAATATTTAAATATTCAACTGTAAGTTATCCAATATATTAAACTGTATTTATATGTATTTAAGCACTATAAGTCTATTTCTGTAATTTCACCTTTTTGTGAGGTTTTTTCTTATAATTTGTTTGGCGTTTTTTATAATTTCTTTGAAACTTTTTTATTTTATAATTTTTTTTATATAATTATTTTTTGTTTATTATTTATTTGATAATTATTTTGTGTTACATTTTTTTATAACTATTTCGCTTATAATATTGAATGCATAGATATATATTTTTGTAAGATTTTTAGAGTAACCTTCGTGTTATTGTATATAAAAGCGAATACTCGTACGCAGAACAGAAACAAACTGCGAATTCCGTTACAAAGCACTCACATTAACGTGGGTGCAACGTTATTTGCAGACACAGAAACATAACGAACTTAAGTCGATTACTAAGCGCTCATATTCAATTATGGTGGGACGTAATTAGTAGTAAGAATAATATATATGTGTATAAATATGTATATATATACATATATATATACATATATATAATATAAATATATATATATATATATATAATATAAATATATATATATATATATATATATATAATATAAATATATATATATATATATATATATATATATATATATATATATATATATATATATATATATATAATATAAATATATATATATATATATATATATATATATATATATATATATATATATATATATATATATATAATATTAAAATTATTGCATATTAAAAATATTCAACTGTAAATTATCATATTTATATGTATGTATATGTATATATAGTATGTAGATAAGCACTATAAGTATATTTCTATAATTAAACTTTTATAATTTCTATTTATATATTTTTTGTTTTATGATTTGTTTTGCATTTTTTAAAATTCCTTCAAAGTTTTTTTTATTTTATATTCATATATATTTTTTTTGTAATCTATATAATTTTTTTAAAATATCTTTGTCTGACTTCTTTTATAACTATTTCGCTTATAATATTTAAGAAATTTATATGTATTTTTGTAAGATTTTTAACGTATTATTGTATAAATATATGAACAATATTCTGATCACGACGAAACAAAACTGCAAATTCGTTATAAAGCTCTCATATTCAACTATGGCGCAGCGTTATTTGTAGTAATATTTTTATATATATATAAAAAATGTTAAATATTCGCATATACAAAATATTCATCTGTAAATTATCAAATATATTAAACTGTCCATATATGTACATATAGTAGTATATTTTTATAATTATCATTCTTAACTTTTGGAATTGTTTTTTGTTTTGGCTTTTTTCACTGAACAATTTTTTAAATTATATTTTATATATATATATATATATATATATATATAAATATATATATATATATATATATATATATATATAAATATATATATATATATATATATATATATATATATATATATATATATAAATATATATATATATATATATATATATATATATATATATAAATATATATAAATATATATATATATATATATATATATATATATAAATATATATATATATATATATATATATATATATATATATATATATATATATATATATATATATATATATATATATATATATATTATTTTTTTGTGAAAATTTTTTATAAATATATCTGTCATATATTTGTTAAATTTCCTCATAATTTTTTAAAATTATTTTTATAATCTATTATATTTTGTTTTATTAATTTGTTTTCATAATTTTTATATTTTTTTATAACATTTTTTTTCTTGTATAATTTGTTTGAAATATTTTGGAAAACTTTTTGTAAATTTCTTAAAAAGTAGACTATACTAGACTACGTATATGTTGATTTAAATATGATCAAGCAAAATGGGCTTTATATACTTGGACCGGTTGAAAACTCCAAAAAACCCTCTTCTCCGAATGCCAGAGAGAAAATGTATTTGTAAAAGAATCACACAAAAGCAGATAAAGACGCAGTCTCAATCTCAGACTTAGACCCAGACTCATATCCAGCCCCAGACACAGACTCAGACATAGACTCATATCCAGACTCAGACCCAGACACGGAATCAGACATAGACCCAGACACGGAATCAGACATAGACTCAGACTCCGACTCCGACTTAGACTCAGACTTAGACTCAAACTCAAACTCAAACTTAGAAAAAAAAAACTTTGACTCAAAATCAGACGTAGACTCAAATTCAGACGCAGTCTCAATCTCAGACTTAGACTCAAACTCAGACAGATTCGGATTCAGATCCAGACATAGACAACCACAGGAATCCGTGCATTTTAGCGAATTGGAACAGAGCGCTAGTTAAAATGAGCCACAAGCAAAATTTCGCATCGCTTGACTTGATTTTTTTACATTCCTTGTTTTTTAATTGCCTTTTTTAACTCAAAACATAGCAGAGTAGTTTATAAGATAGTTCGTATTATTTTGTAAATATACGAAAATTCGTCACAAAAATGAAACATGAACTTCAATACCATTACAAAGCACACATCAAATGATGGTGTAACGTAATTAGTACTAAGAATTATATATATATATATATATATATATATATATATATATATATATATATATATATATATATATATATATATATATATATATATATATATATACATATATATATATATATATATATATACATATATATATATATATATATTTATATATATATATATATATATATATATATATATATATATATATATATATATATTTAAATATTAAACTGTATTTACATGTATATAAGATGTATGTATATAAGATGCGTACTTTAGGTATATTTTTATAATTTTCATTTGTTACTTTTTTAATATTTTGCTGCCGTTTTTGCTTCTTCGCTGAACTATAACAAAAGGAAATTATGGAACGTAATCTTATTTACCATTTATAATATTGTGTTTAGCTATTTAAAAAAGTTTTATTTTATTTACCAGGTTTTAATAATTCTTTTATAATATTGAAGATAATTTATTTAAAATTCTTTGGATAATTTATTTATTTTTTTATATTTTTTCTAATTGTTTTTTTTCTATTTTTTTGCAATTGTTTTTTTTCTATTTTTTTTAAATTTGTATTTTTATATTTTTTCTAATTGTTTTTTTTGTCTATTTTTTCTAATTGTTTTTTTCTATTTTTTTATAATTGTTTTTTTTTGGTCTATTTTTGCTAATTATTTTTTTCTATTTTTTCTAATTGTTATTTTTTTCTATTTTTTCTCTTTTTTCTAGTTGTTTTTTTTCTATATTTTTATAATTGTTTTTTTTTTTTGGTCTATTTTTGCTAATTATTTTTTTCTATTTTTTCTAATTGTTTCTAATTTTTTTTTCTATTTTTTCTCTTTTTTTCTAATGTTTTTTTCTATTTTTTCTAATTGTTTTGTCTCTTTTTTCTAATTGTTTTTTTTCTGGTTTTTCTATTTTTTGTATTTTTTTCGAATTGTTTATTTTTTTCTGATTTTTTTCTAATTGTATTTTTTTGTTTAATTTTTGTAATTGTTTTTTTTTCTATTTTTTCCAATTGTTTCTCGTCAATTTTTTTCTATTTTTTCGAATTGTTTTTTTTGTCTATTTTTCTAATTGTTTTTTTTATTTTTTCAAATTGTTTTTTTTAAATTTTTTTATAATTGTTTTTCTTATTTAATTTGTTTCACATTTATTAACTTTTTTTTTTTTTCTTTTTTTTATTATATAAATTATTTTAATTGATTGAATCTTTTTTCGAATTTTTATTTTTTTCTAATTGTTTGTTTGTGTGTCTATTTTTGCTAATTGTTTTTTTTCTATTTTTTCTAATTGCTTTTTTCGATTTTTTTTCTATTTTTCTTCTATAATTTGTTTGAAATTTTTTTAATTTTGTTTTTATAGATTTTTTTTGAAATTATTGATTTTGTCTTAATTTATTGAACATTTTTTTTCCAATTTCTTTAGAATGTATTTTTATAATTTTTTGAAACTTTCTTCCTGCATCGCGCAACTGGAAGCGTAGCATTGCCCATGATAATGCCAGCAAGTTATTCCTGTGTATGCAAGTGGAGTTGGACAGAGTGCAATTGATAGTTACGAGTAGGTTAGGTTACGCACCGCCCACACATGCGCACAGACTGTGTTGGAGCGGAGGAGTAGGCTTGGTTTTAAACGGATTGAATACGAACAAATAAATAAATATATGAATGAGTAAATTGTGAGGGAGGTGGGATAGAAACACCATTTGTATGCGGTGTATAGAAATTACTATAGCTGTGACATCACAGGCAGGTCGTTGACTTCATGCCAAATGCTTGGCAAAATGTTTTGAACATTTTAAATCGCTCAGACTCTCATACAAATCCACACGAGCACGGGTTTCCACACGCGACAGCAGTGGCTTTCAACAGATCTTAAATGTCAAGTAGTAACTTACTCATATATATATATATATATATATATATATATATATATATATATATATATATATATATATATATATATATATATATATATATATATATATATATATATATATATATATATAAACTTATATTATTTATTAGATGTAATTGTAGTATAAATTATTCGAGAGAAATAATGAATAATAATAAGCACACACTCACACACGCAGACACACATACAAAAACAAAAAAACAAACAAAAAAAATAATATATAAACATATACAAAAACAAAAGCATATTTCAATATATTTAATTGTAAGTAATCCAAATGAGAGA